>VDFB02086081.1:279671640-279683803 GCA_007258455.2 Sequoia sempervirens | reverse complement strand
TCCGCAAGCTCTAGCTCGAGTATATTCTTTTCTTTACGAATCTTATTCTGTTTTAACTCTGATTCAAACGATTGGTGAGAATATTGCTGCCCTTGTGCACTCAACTAGCGTTACAAAATGTTCAGGTAACTCAGATCATGCGAAAAGCATATATGTAGATGTGACAGTCAGCCCCAAAGGAAGAGCATTATTTTTGTGTACTGAAAACTGGAATTACGAAGTTGTGTACTGGGTGCTCAACTCTTGGGAAAATAGAGAGACTTTTAACTCACTAGACGTCAGAGAAGGCAATATACCTTTCAGGAATAAAACCAAATTTGTAGAGATGAACAGACTGATATGTGATATGGGCAGAATACTTGGCGAAGAGGGACTAGCCCATTAGAAAGCGGCGAAGATGAAATTCTCTAGAGACTCAGTTGAGGAAGTGATGGTTAGCATGGGAAACTCCTGTTGGGATAAGTTCACTCAGGAACATAAAAGGATCCTGGGGAAACACTTTCTACAAAGAATAGATAGACTTATTAGAGCTATAGAAGCGCAATGTTCAGAAGTGAATTGGTTTCAGAATTTTGCATCTGAAGGATACACGTCAGGTGCTATCTGGAATTTTTTATGGTTCTATATTTCCTCCTCTATTGTAGCAGGAATCGTACGAAGTAGTATTGGTTTCCTAATCGAAGAGTGGAGCAATGAAGAGTATCAGACGAGAAGCCGGAGGGATTTCATTATATCTACCGCCATACTCTTTTATTTCTCAATGTATGAAGAAAATAAATTGGATTCGATTCTCCAACAAGCATGGAAGGATTCAGCAGATGATCGGCAACATTTCAACGATACGCTGCAAAGTCCACAATCCGCCTACTACGACGAAACTGGAGACTACCATCTTCTCAGCAAGATTTTAATCTATGCAGTTAAGTATAGGGACAGTTTTGTGGTGAAGAAGGTATTAGAGTGGGGCGCTCAGCCACAAGCGAACCTTGACCCAGATAAACAGAATATGGCTCTATGTTATGCTATACAGTTAAATAATAAAGAAATTGTGAGAAGTCTTTTCGACAAATGTCTTTTAAAAGAACAGTTCGCCAATGTAGCGGATGAAAAAGAAATGACTGCTCTTCATTCGGCGTGTCGTTATGCTGATTTAAGCATGTGCGAAATGGTTCTTGAATACGGGGGAAGGCCGGATGTTCATAGGCCGCCTCCCCCTACACCATGCAATTCGAGCTAATAGAAAAGAAATTGTGAGAGTCTTTTCGACAAATGTCATTCAAAAGAACAGTTAGCCAATGTAGCGGATGAAAAAGGATCGACTGCTCTTTATTTGGCGTGTAAGTATGCTGACGTAAGCATGTGTAAAATGGTTCTTGAATACGGGGGTAGCCCGGATGTTAGAGACAAAAGAGGCCGCCTCCCCCTCCACTATGCAGTTGAGAGAGAGGAAGAAGGTATTGTCGATGTGTTGACTGGGGGACGGGACAGCGATGCAGTGCAGAATCAAGATGTCCGTAAAGTTAACCCAAAGAAGGCGGAGATGGTTACTAGCAATGACAAAGATGGGGTGAGCCCTCTGGATATGGCCGTTAAGAAATATAGCATAAAGCTAATGGCGAAGCTATTGTCGGTTTCTCAAGAACCACTAGAGACTTATTTTGATGAGGTGGACTCTGCCATGCTTCTGCGTAAGTTTGCCTATGAAGGCAATTTAGATGCTCTGAAAAAACTCTTGTAGAGAGGAGCAGGTCCACTTGCTTGCGATGAGCAGGGCCGAACAGCTTTGCACCACGCTTCCATGTGTGAACATGACTATAATGCATGTAAGCTAACCGAGTTAATGCTCTACAAATGTACAAGCGAAGAAAAAAAAAATTATTACAGAAGAAAGATAAAAACGGTAAAACGGCTCTCCATTTTGCAGCTAAGAAAGGACACGAACACCTCTGCAACAAATTTTGTTCCTAAATAAAGACATCCTACAAATCAGAGATGCAGATGGGCGAGGCGTTGTCTATGACGCGGTTAAAGGAGACCACCACGATAATCCTCCTACCATTGAGTGCCTCCTTCGATGGGGTGAAGTAGACGTGGAATCCATTGTCGACCACAGTTGTTTGACATTACTATATGTGACCGTTTCAGAGGGCAGCATGTATATAGCAGATTTCCTTCTCAAAGTATCAAAACAGCCTAAAATATATGTGAGAACACCAGATTTCCTCGGACAGACGGCTCTTCATAAAGCCGATAAAGGGGGTCACGCGGATATGATAAAAGTACTGTTGTACTGGGGGTGATAGTGGTGGATCTCACATCCACAAGACATTCAAACTCATATACAAAATATGAAACACTGAGAAATACACACAGAAATTTAATTCATAACTGTGCTGCTGCACCTCATTCCATTGCTTCCTCTATTGCTTGTCCATAAATGGTTTACATCTACCTCTTATATAGAGAACATAGAAATATAGGAATGATTCTAGAAACTACTTAATAGAAACATCTAGAAAATTATTATAGTCGGCCGACCTTACAACACAAATAAAATATTCATCATAAGAAGATTCTAGAATATAGTAGAAATTACCTATTTCCAACACTCCCCCCTAATTTCTACTATCAACTAATTACATCAATAATTACAATACTACATCACATAGATTATTCTAGAAAAATCTAGTATCGAGGTTTTCCTTCCTTAATTTCGACCACGAATGCTGCGGCATTCCCCAATCTCTTTTGCCATTGATAATTGTCTTCTTTCTCTTCTTTTCCTTATGGTTGCAACCAAGTCTTCAGACTTTCTCGAATCCTTTTCTTTTCCATCTTGATGATCTTTATGCCTTGACTATGCCTTTGTCCTTGACCAACTGCTGTGGCAGTCCTTGAACTATTTAACTCTACAAATCTTGAATCTGGAACTTCCTAGAATCTTGCCTTCTATAGATGTCTTGCCTTGCCATGATTACTATCATCTTCAAACTTATTATCTATTATGCCTTTCTAAAAACCTTGCTTGATTGCCATCAACTTTCACTTGCGAACTTTTATATTTAAACAAATTCTTGATCATACCTGTTATTTTCTGCCAACTGGATCCATAAACCCATCCACAATCCATTTTCATACAATCTTCCATAGAATCCTTCTTGCACTACCTGTTCCAACATGTCTTTTCAGAATGACTCTTCAAACCACAAATACTGCAAGGATGTAAGTCCCAACATCTATCCTTCGTATGTCCTTTCCTATTACAATGACAACATTGCACACATTCCTTTTCTTTAACAAATTTGGTTACACCTGTATTATTTCCTTTACCTGTCACATATCCAAGTCCTTCATGCTTTGGCCTCATTATTGGCTTAATTGGCTCTCTCATCCCTTGATCATTCCTTCCTAAACCTTTACCTTTGTATCCCATTCTTTCCATGATCTTTAAACCAACATTCATTTCATTGCCATCACAGCTAACAACATTATCATTTTGGCATTTTTTATCACAAACTTCTTCAGCAAAAACACATTTATCAATTGACAAACTCAAATCTTCTGTACTAATGAAACATCACATGTGGATTTCTTTGTCTTCAAACATTCATTCTCTTCATTCAATCTTGATATTTCATTTTTGTATAAACTATTCTCTTCTTCTAATTTCTTCACTTTTTCTTCTAAATCATCAACCAATTTCATTCTTTGTTCCAATTCCTCATTCCTTGTATTAATCTCATCAAACAATTTTAGTTTTTCTTCAAGCTCTTTATTTTTCTCTCTAAATTTGCACAATTCCTTCACCTGCAAATTATTTATTTGTTCCACAAACTTTAACTTATCCTCTAGCTCTTCAATTGCCTCTGTATAAAGATTACATTTTTCTGCCCCCATTTCTTTCCTTAATTTTTCCAATTCTTTTTCTAAAAAATCCTTTTCACATTTTAAACTTGTATTTTCTTTCTTCACCTTTATTAATTCTTCTTCTAAATCTTTTGTTTTCTCTTTCTTTACTCTATTAGCTTTTCCCATTGAATCAAACAAATAAACTTACCTCAATTTTGCAACCTTCGCCTGCCTTCACTCTTCCACGATTTCCTTCAGCTGGCTGTAACCTTTTGAAACCCTTGTTGCAGTCTTTCTTCAAACTTCACAAATCATCATTTTCAACAACTTTTTGACACATATTATCTCACAATTCTTTTTCTTATGTAATCTGAAAATTTCAACAAAAATGTACCAAACCCTAACTAGGGCAACATAGATTTACTATGACAACCCTTTCTGTAATAAAAAAAAAACTTTTCATAAATTCTCAAGCCAATGCTAATACCGTTACCTCTATTTGAACAACAGCTTTCACAATGGTTCTTTTACACCGATTTCCTCTTATTTGACAACTTCGTGTACCTTCACTCTTCAATTTTTTGATTGTGTTTACTTTTCACTAATGTTTCTCTGTGAGAACTCCTTTCTCTTATGGAAATGATCTTCCAACTTTGATCTACAAATCCCTTATTCAGATGCATCTGCAAATCCTTATTGTGATAGCTTCTTCTTTAACCTGATTTGGCACCTCGCGGAATAGCTACAACTTTCCTTTATCCCTTGCACTTTACACACACCATCAACTGCTTTACAAGACTTTTCATGAACTATGGCTACCTCTTTTCTTTGGCAGCGATCTTTCTTTGAACTCTGGGCGGCGATCTGCAATGGATAGGTGATTCCTTCATACTAGAGTCAACTTTGGGTGATTCCTTCAGACTAGCATCAACTTCAATCTGCAATGATCCATCTGCGATCAACACTTCTTTTCTTTGCACACTGAGATCCCAGATCTGGCGACAGCTGCAACGATCTTGAATTTTTTCTACAATCAACTTCTTAACAGGAATCTTCCTTCAAGTGGCTTCACTTCTGTGTAGCGTGGATTCCTCAGCGATGCCTTGGTACAATATATAATCCTTTCCTGCGGTATGCAGGCTTATATTCTAAACTTCAGTCACCGTCAACCTTGGTCTTCAATGCTCTTAGCAATTCTCATGCCTGCGGGCACAATGCACTTCTGATTTGATTTCAGATGGTAGTGAATGGAAATCGGGTTACAAACCTGACCTTTCTTCACACTGTTACAAACCTTCAACTTGGACAATTCACCATCGGCTCTGATACCAATCTGAAAGTGGTGGATCTCACATCCACAAGACATTCAAACTCATATACAAAATATGAAACACTGAAAAAGACACACAGAAATTTAATTCATAATTGTGCTGCTGCACCTCATTCCATTGCTTCCTCTATTGCTTGTATAGAAATGGTTTACATCTACCTCTTATATAGAGAACATAGAAATATAGGAATGATTCTAGAAACTACTTAATAGAAACATCTAGAAAATTATTATAGTCGGCCGACCTTACAACACAAATAAAATATTCATCATAAGAAGATTCTAGAATATAGTAGAAATTACCTATTTCCAACAGGGGAGCTCACCCTCTTACTCGAAAGAGATTGCGATGGGCGAACTGTATTCCACTATTTCGCGCAAAAACTACTAACTGGAGAGGACGGAATAGATGTTGCCAAGTTGCTGTTAAACAAGTGTGGATCCGATGAAAGGAAATTGCTTCTGCTGTGGGCCTCCGCAGCAGGGGTAGGCACCTGCAGACCAACATCTAAGCGATTCTCCACTCGGAAACTTTCTTTTACAAAAAAAACCAGTTCACTGAAATGCTAGGAAGGAAAACAATTTGTTAAGGACAGCTGCATGTCTGGGTGATATTGAGATGACCAAAGAATTGCTTTCTAGGGGTGCTCAAATCGTGGACATTAATGACCAGAAGTGGAGAGAAGGTTTAAAAGCAAAAGAGAAAAATAATCTTGTAACAGGTATTTAATATACTTTGCAAGGTTCTCCTTTGTTTGATTATTTATATATGATATCACATGCTAGATATTGTGCTATGATTGTGCGCTTGGTTGTCTGCAGTTTGCCAGCAAATTCAAAGCATTGCAGAACAGGGAAATGATCAACCAACGACATCTGACAATCTGGGTAAAATATAATCTATTTTCTTTTGAAAGAAAAAAAAGTTTTCTAAAATATGTTTTAACCTTATCCAAATTTGTTGTTCCTAATTTTACAGGAAGAAGTGACTTTGCATATGGTCTTGCTGCGTTGCTTTTGAACCCTTATCTAAAACCTCCTATTACAGTTGGTTTATCTGGTAGTTGGGGTATGGGAAAATCGAGTCTGATGGTACAGGTAAATTTAAAATGCCACGTTAACGAAAATAAAATATTATTTTTCTGCTTACTCAAAATTTAAAATGTTTGGCCTAAAGTCTAGTTCGCTTTTGTTCAATACAGAGAGGGCATTTTGTTGAAGACAGCTGCACAACTGGCATTATTGCCATCCGAAATGACACGTTCAAGTTTTCCTGGTTTTCAAATTTTAGAACACACAAGAGAGGGCCAAAGAAAATATCACCAAATTAAGACAAGCATAAAATTATTGCTCGATGACACCAACTTACAAAATAACTTCTTTCAGCGTATGAAGAATAAGATACTCGAATGCTGGGTGAAGAAAAAAAATATTAAATCGGGCAAAACGACAAAGGTAAAATTTAAATACGAAAAATAGTATGAATTATTTCCCTTAAAGCTTTTCCGCTAACAAATTGTTAGATGTGGTTGTTTATTAGGAAGGAGATGCACTTCGTGAGTTTTTAGTAAACTACAAGGCTAAATATCATAATATATTTAAATCACTAGCTGCTATGAATAGCAGTGGCATGGTAAATCTCTTGCTTGAGAAAAGCTTCAGTATTGCCTTTGGTTCTAATCTTGGTAATTCAATTGTCTAACTGTTTCCTAGTTTTCATTCTCAGTTCAAAGTAAAAGGTCAACATTCACAGTCAGAAATTGATTCTTCAACAATGAAAAGTGTGGTTTCGTATGTTTTATGTTCTCCCTTGAAAAGAAAAGCTCAGCAACCAGAGTCCGGAAATGATTCTCCAATAGAGGGAACCGTGCCTGCAATATTAACTGTACGATATAACGCATGGAGATACAGGAGCGAATCAGACGCATTGGCTGGCTCGGCAATGGAAATTACAAAAGGAATGGAAGGAATAATGACAGATGCCCAATGGTGGAGCACATGCTTGAGAAATACTTGGAGAACGAAGAAACGGGCTATCTGGACTGAAATTATCTTTCCAATCTTCCTTGCGGTTCTATTGGCCATCTCATTTAATTGGGTTTTATGGCTTATGCTTGATAGATACAACATCAAAGAACCAGTGGAGCTAAAATATGCATCCTTTCCTCTAGCTTTAGCCATATCAAAGAGTTTGGTGAGCACTATAAATCCCGTGAGCGATCAATTAATGAATAACATAACACTTCCAGACCACAAATAAAAGCTTGGTTATCATGAACAGATAATATCTGATATCACTTTCTTGAAAAAGGAGCTTAGCAAGAAACCGTTTTTCCTGTGCACTGCTGCTTCCTACATTATTTCATTGTTATCTTCTGAATACAGTGGAGAAATCTTGGCCAATTTGATACCCAGTACTAATCTAAGAATAATTGTATTTGTTGATGATCTTGACAGGTGTTCAGAGTCTGTCCTTCTTCAGGTAAATTTAGAAATAATTTTAATTTCAATACAAATTTTAGGCTCTCTATGCTATTTAAATTGTGCTAAAATAATTTTGCATGCTACACAGGTTTATCCGCTATTAATCTTGTATTAGCTGTCTGCGAAATTAGTGTCGTTCTAGGAATGGATAAAGAATTGATCCAACGGGCCATTTTGAAAAAGCATGGAGATAAGTCCTTGAAAAATAGTAAGAAGCTTGCAGATAAGTATTTACAAAAGATAATACACTGCCATTAGACCTCCCTGACCCAAATGAAGTCCAATCAATGAATTTTTTGGAACGACAGTTGGGTGTATTCAAAATACAAAAAACAAGGCCATTTAAATTCAGAAGCAGATGCACAAGATGACTCTACACAAGAAATAGAAAAGGCTTATCGTGCTCTCTTTCCTGCAATTGAGTGGGATAGCTATAAAATACCAAACTTTAGTGGATTGATTGGCCCAGATCCGTCTATACAAGGTAAGACTGTTAATTAAGATATAAATATACATCAACTTTAAATAAATGCTTTAAACCTACCTTATATATTCTTGATATTATTAGTGGAAGCATCTAATAATAAACATTGTTATTGAAACTAGAAGCTAGCAACTCAAAAGCAAGAGGTGGTCAGCCAGAAACAGAAACACTTGAAAACACTGTCATAGATATAGAGGGGGCAAAGGGAACAAGTAGGTATCTCAATACCATGTTTATAATATTCTCTATCAAAACCAATTTACAATTTTATATTTAATCTCTGCAATTTATACTCATTTATTTTCTTCGTAATGAAGGAAAAGCGACAAATATAAATGCAAAGGGATTAGAAAAGTAAAAACATTATAAATTTATAAATATACAGTACAAAACGGTGGTTTTGTTTCTTTTAGCCAAACTATGTGCCATTCATCCTAATACTTAGAGTACAGGACAAGTATTATTACTATACATCAGTACTGAACCATCTGTACATTATGACTATGCTTGGCTTTGTTGTTGAAAATGCCATTTGTAGCAATAATATTGTTGGTATTTATTTGCGGGTGGTAGAAGCTCACTACAGACAACGACCAAAATAAGAGCTCCGCCACAATCAGATGCAGCAAAAGTTATTTTATTGCATATAGATTATAAATAAAATATTTAATCAATAATATATATTTTAGATCACACGTTATCAATGATTATTACTTAATTCTTTTCAGAAGTGTTTCTGAATAATGGAAATATCACAACTCTTATCACCGCATACTGGAGCTGTTCTTAAAAGAAATGGCAAATATCGTTTGAAAATGTCACTTGGGTACGAAAATTACTAAACTGTAGAAATATTTCCAATCTCAATTTAAAAACAATTCTTAATGAGTTAAGGGAAAAAAAAAATCTATTTTTAAAAATAGGCTTTAATTTATCTTATTACAATTTTCCTCCTTTATCTTGTAAAACTTCCTACTTTACAAATTAGATCCCAAACCCTTATCCATGAAATTCCTTAATCTTTACAATTATACATACTTAATTTCTTCATAATATAAATATTATTAATTTCTGTATTATACATAATTTCTTCATAATATTATAAATATTATTAATTTTTGTAGTATAAAGAAAAATTGACCATCACTCAAAACAAATATGAATACAAAATGATTATTGCAGTAGAAACATTATAAATTTATAAATATACATAAACTTTTAAAGAAACCAAATCAAACTATCTGTTGTTCATCCAAACGCTTGGACTAAGGAAGAGACATTATAATTTAGATTAGT
Source organism: Sequoia sempervirens (assembly GCA_007258455.2). Taxonomy (NCBI): domain Eukaryota; kingdom Viridiplantae; phylum Streptophyta; class Pinopsida; order Cupressales; family Cupressaceae; genus Sequoia; species Sequoia sempervirens. Next base: position 279,674,360 of record VDFB02086081.1, on the reverse strand, counting down.
ACTAAATCTGTTATACATTATAATTGTGATTGACTTCACTGTTCAAAATGCCATTCATAGAAATATTATTGATAATGCAATTTATAGATATTACTATTGTTAATATTCTTTTGGCATCTAGCACTGGCTTTGTATTTGTTATATTACTATTGTTAATATTCTTTTGGCATCTAACACTGGTTTCGTATTTGTTGATAGATATTAATAATATAGGTATTTCTGGAATCAGATGCGTAGATTGTTTTTTTTTTGCATCGACAACAAAATAATAGTTCTACCACAACTAGATACAGCAGAATTAATTAATGTTGACATTCATAACTAATATATAGTTTGATATTTATTGATAGATGCTAGTAGTCCACTACTACCAATAAACAGAAAAGGAGGTCCCCGATGGTTAGATGCCGCAGAAGGTAATATAGGTATATCTAGATTATAAATTATATAACTAATAATACATATAAATTCCATTATTAGTTAAATAACATTTTATATTTTCTATCCACCAACGAATGTGCAAACATTAATCTTCATGCAGGTGACCGAAGTTTCAGTGAGTTGAATCCCATAAGGGAGCTGCTGTTCATAGGATACAGCGAAGGAGAGAGAGACGCATTTTGTCACTTTCAAATTTTGATTACAGATTTTCGAAAATTGCCTCGAGAGTGGAAGCGTTTTCTCAACTACCATCGACTAGTTTGGTATATCTTCCTTATTAACAATGAAGGAAAGAATGTAGATGGATGGCAGGTTCAACTAATTACTTGGATCTTTATATGCTGGGAGTTTGAAGATAATATAAATATTCTTGTACAGGCATGCATAAGTTTAAATGGAAAATTTACATACTTATGGTGCATGCTTAAATAATTCTAATTAAGTTCTCTAACAATCCTTGGCAGAGATGGAACAGTATTGGTGTTCTAAGAGAACCAACACGCAAGCAACCATCACTACGAGTGATTGTGGAGCACTGCATAAATAATGAGAAGTGGATCACATGCAACAAGGCTGAGACAATAGCTGGAACTAGCAGTGGAATAGATATATCTAACTTGATTACAGTCGTGAAAGAAAAAAATTATAAGTTAGAGGAAAAAATATTAATGGAACTAGATGCCCTCAAGAAAGAAATGAAAGAGGAAGTGAAGGAGCAGATGGATGCCCTCAGAAAAGAAATAAAAGATGAAATGAAGAAGCAGCTGAATTATCTCAAGAAAGAAATGAAGGAGCAAGTGGATGCCCTCGAGAAGGAAATAAAAGATGAAATGGAGCAGAAGGATTCTCTTACGAAAGAAATAAAAGATGAAATGAAGCAGCAGGTGGATTCCCAACAGGTCGGTAAGAGTGAAAAAATGGACAAGACAAAGAAATTGAAGTTACGAAGCTGGTGGAGATTAAAATATGCATTGCACAAATATGATGTCTCAATGGAAGGTATACAAGCATTTCAAAGGTTTAGATTCTATTGTGAAGCTGGGCATCTCCCATGGCCATTACCTCCGAAGGAAGATGAGAATGAGACTCTTAACTTCTCCAAATGTCAAATGGAACATCGCAAGGAACATTTTATTATTGATTTACGAAGCCTTATTGAAAAGTGCATTTAAAAGAGGTTGGAGATCTTATAAATCACATTTTGTATGTTTAAGTTTGGGCCATTTGAAGAGGGCTCTAGAGATTTAAGAGGAAATCTATATATATATATAAACATTTGTCTGTTAGAGTTACATTTTCTTTTGAATATTCTATTTTTGACAATTGCATGATTAATGATAGATTTACAATTGAATTGTTTATTGGATTCATTTTATAATGCGATGATAGTTTATAAGATTAAATTTTATGGTTGTATGATTTTATTTAGTTTTTTTTTTTAATATGATTAAACTTTTTATAAAGATTTTATCATATGAAAAATAAATTTTAGATTATAATTTTTTATATAATTATTTTTTTTATATTTAATTTATAAGTATGATTATTTTTTTATATATTTAATTAATAAATATATTTTTAAATGAAATATCTTAATATTTGAAGTATAATTTTCAATTGATAATTGTCATCAAATTTTCTCCAGATAAAAAGTTTACAATCAAGTTTAGGCCCTTCAATTAGAATCAAAATAAGATTTTGAAGCTTTTGAATATGTGTTAGTGAATACATAAAAATAAATTGGATTGTATGTTTTTCTTTTGAAGGAACTTTTATAAACAAAGAATTTGACCCCCACTTAGAAGTAAGAAATATTTAATTGTCACTACATGCCATTATGTGGTTATTTTCATAATTATATCCCTTGGAATAGAGTACTTTTAGATTTTTTAGTTAGTAAATCTTGATTTGAATAAAACTTCTAAAATAGGCACTTCAAATTTATGAGCTTATTTGATAATGAATTTGACTTATTTTAAATAGAAGGAAAATCAAATAAATTTTTATGAGTTGTTATTTGTAGATCATGTTTGAAGCTAAATATTGTTAAAATTTTGATCAAGAGGATTAAATGTAATGATATCAAACAAAAACCCAAGATGGAGGATATTGCATTATAGAGGGCCATTTGATTAGTGGGCTCTTTAGTTTTTATTATCATATTAATATTTTTGTTGTTTTTACCAAAATCATAATTTTTTTAATATAAATGTGGTGTAAAAGACTTTATTATGCATCTAATTTTATATAGCTAAAAATATATTAAAATCTCTAAGGTT